>JADDOH010007206.1:0-18703 GCA_016648135.1 Agrypnia vestita | reverse complement strand
AAAGCCCAAAGCTTGAGACTTTAAGCTACCGAATTAAGCTTTATTACGACTTTTGTGACTTTTAAGCACACACTTTATGCCTTAAGCTTCTAGATAAAAACTTAAGTCGAACTTAGAACTTCGGAAGTATATTTACATGAAAGCTAATATTATTTTTTTTTTGTTAAGAATTTATATTTTCAAAATTGGCCAGTCGTGATCTATCTAGTGGTTAGAAAAATTCCTCCTCCGTTGTGTCCGTAGCTATCCAAAATTCTTTTGATATGTGGTGAGATTCGTATTCTTATTAACGCGACTAGACTAATATAGATCGAATTCTTACCTAACTATGGAAATAACAAACGCACGTAATAATCCGTACTCGTCCTTCTAGAAACCGCTCTAGAATTCTACAGTTTCGCCTATATGAGAGATAGCCGATATCGTCCACGTCCGGAGTCGGCCTAAAAGCCAATGATATGCGGCGTAGCCGAGGAATAAACGCTAGTAGCAAAACTCCCTTACATTGAACCGCCATAACTATAATACCATCGGGGTTAAAATACTGTAATTTAAAACAATACAATCGTTGCCAAGTTAACGGCATACGCTAAAGATTCCGCCCGCATTGATTATCAACATCTCATAATAGCAGCTTAGAACAGTGTCAGCACAACCACATGCGGCACCCATTTATGACAGATTTACAAGATATAATAGCATACGTTATATTCAAAACACAAGTAAGAAACCTACCAATAGCGCATCCCACGTTGTCCAATCTGCTCAATCTGTTCATAGTACATAGTAGGGGAAGACAAACATATATATATTCACAACAACTAGGCGCAACAGAGGCTCAGGGCAAGCTTTGTCTGACATTATCGCAGCCCGAGATTCTAAGGGAATGGAAGATACAGATTTGTAAGTGAAATTTAAGAAGTGTCTAACCACTTCTGTTCAAACGTGGATTTTAGCTGCCCCCCCCCCCCCTGTAGGGGGGAGGGGGATGCGGCCCCAGAGCATCGCCGCATCCGGTGGTTAACTCCTGTTTAGACATAACCTCCCACACTAAGCTGAAGACCAAGATCAAGCCGAGACTCTATTGCTCCTGCTGGAATCCCCCGAAGTCCTCGCTTCCCGGCGACAAACATATCAGGAAGAAATCCCGCGTCTGATATTAAGGTTTGTATATTGTCCCGCGGGGCAGTCAAATTGACTGGTGTATAATGATGAGGATCCCACGTTGCGGCTACATGAGCCGGATTATTATGATGTTTACTGCTGATTAAAGGGCTGAATGAACTAACTGGGTGACTGGAAAAGACTCTCCCTTGAGCGCGTCAGTCAGAGCCATGTTAGCATCGCCAAATATAGTTGATGTGATTGATCCCACGGTGTAGTCTTATTGACTAGAGATATTAAATGATGGTAAAACAGCATGATTATTACAGTTGATTGTGTAGTTCCTGATATGTTTCTCGCTGGCCGGGAAGAGAGAACCCCGAAGGTCTCTGTATACAGCAAGTTAGAAAAGGTGGTGACTGATGAGAATGATGGTGTTAGTAATGCCATCGCGCGCCTGAATGCGGTCCCGATCATAAAAATTGATTGTTAAACTGCTAACAGATCTCGTTCATTAAAGCGGCCCCGAGCATAAGTATTGACTGTCGAACTGCTACCTGCATCTTATAATTTCTCGTTCATGAGGAACGTCCTATCTCGTCCTTGAGTACGGAGTTATTACATTCACATACATTCATAACCAGAGCCCGAGCTCGTCGAGCCAAGGGGAGTGAAAGAACGTAGGGGCTTCTTCCCTCCGGCTGTGTTTGAGGCACGACGCTCTGGTCCGATTCGAAATGCTTCACCTTTGCTTGACTGAACACATTTTAACTGTGTGGAGGCTTTGCGCAATTCTACTTAGACCCACCCAGAGTGTCTCCGCAGTCCCGTTCATCCCCTGGACCGAGAACACGCACCCCGTCATTTGATCCCAGTTACATACAACTACCTGTATCGCGAGTGTATCTCATTCTTCAATCCCCTTCACTATTCCATTTATACAACAATCACGTGACTAACCTCGAGAGTCTAGCACCGGTAATAAGATCTCATTATGCTACGTTGGAAGTTAACATTGCATAACCGGACGGAATGCCTATTTCCCGCGATCATATTCAATTTGTAAAACGCAATAATATGTATTTATATATGTTAGTAAAACGTTTGAAATGCAGAATGCACGTATGATGACCTCGCTTCTATCCTAAAGATAATTAAGATATAATCCCGACGTTACGTCCCGACATCAGTACTAATTTGTTTCCGCGTCCGTTACCGTCGAACTCTGAACCCACGTAATGAAATGAATAGTGACCATGAGACAATGACAAATTATATAGCACGAACATCCATTTGATACACATAAGAAAACATCAGGAATAAATAATATCAAAGGTTCTTATCTTAGTTCTGTAGTTGGTCTGCTTCTGAGATGGCATCCTGATCCGAAGTAATATAACTCTCCAAAATTGAGCAATTACCAGCGCCTGTGTAGCCCTTCATTTCCCTTGTATATATATTTTAATATCAGCGCCTGTAAAACTGTATTAGATCCTAGAAACAAGAAAACTATTCCCTCTACGCCGAGCACATACAGAACATAAACCCCTTCAATCTAGTTCATCCACGGTTATGCAAAAAGGCGAAAGAATAGTAATAGTAAAAGGTCCTTAACTGACAGAAGTTGAAGTTCTCTGCAAACTGCCCATATCTTCTAGTGGCGCCTGTGTATTCCAATAACAACTTTCCAGTCATGTATTTAACATAACGTCCTCCTTGTGTGTATGTGTGCTGCAATATCTGTCATCCAGTTAGTGATTCCCAAAATAGTGTTTTCCTTGTATATATATATATATTTCAATATCAGCACCTGTAAAACTGTATTAGATCCTAGAAACAAGAAAACTATTCCCTCTACGCCGAGCACATACAGGACATAAACCCCTTCAAACTAGTTCATCTACGCCGTACAATGATATCACATGCAGACACAAACAATATAATTACAAGTATGCTTGCGTCCCGCCGACTGGACGCCTGTGTTTTCCAATAACAACTTTCCAGTCATGTATTTAACATAACGTCCTCCTTGTGTGTATGTGTGCTTCAATATCTTCCATCCAGTTAATGGTTCCCAAAATAGTGTTTTCCTTGTATATATATTTCAATATCAGCACCTGTAAACCTGTATTAGATCCTAGAAACAAGAAAACTATTCCCTCTACGCCAAGCACATACAGAACATAAGCCCTTTCAAACTAGTTCATCTACGCCGTATAGTGATATCACAAGCAGACATAAACAATACAATTACAAGTATGCTTGCGTTCTCCCCCACCTTGGTGGAAATATTCGCATTCGTATTCACCGAATAGTAGGCCTGATATTCGTATTCGTGGAAGTAGTATTCGTTGCATCAAGGTTATTATATTTACAAGTATGTTCAAGTTCCCCCACCTTGGTGGAAATATTCGCATTCGTATTCACCGAATAGTAGGCCTGATATTCGTATTCGTGAAGGTAGTATTCGTTGCATCAAGGTTATTATATTTACAAGTATGTTCAAGTTCCCCCACCTTGGTGGAAATATTCGCATTCGTATTCACCGAATAGTAAGCCTGATATTCGTATTCGTGAAGATAGTATTCGTTGCATCACTCTCAATAATAAAATCATATAGATAAATAATTACGGTAACTCATAAAAATACGATATTACTTATATTAAACGAACAAAACAAAACAATCTGTCATATAAGTGAATAACGTGATCACGGAAGACCGAAGGTTAACTACCCCTGAACAGACCGCGAACTGCCCACAATAATGGAAAATGTTGTAGAAAACATTTCAAATATCTAATATTGAATGAATAAAACAATGTCATATGAAAACTATCACGGCTACGGAAGACCGAAGGTTGATTTGATCTAACCGTAAGCGACCCACAATAATGGAATATGTTGTAAAAAAAAACATTTCAAATATCTAATATTGAATGAATAAAAACAATGTCATATGAATAACTATCGCAATTAAGGAATATATACAATTCGAAACACGTCTTTATAAGAACTTGATAGGAACAAATCGTGTTTTCAACGATTGCCTAATGATACGCAATACAAACATGTAACGAGTTCAAATAAACCACACATTCATGTTTTAATAAAATAAATATAAAATCCAGATGCATTTTTAAAATATATTGTTTGTAGGAAATTCCTCGTACGATTTGAATTTATATCACACTGACAATCGTGATATCAAAACCCCATAAATACTCCGATCCCAATCATTTCCAAAACAATACAAATCATATAGAAATCCGTGCATTCAATCGCCAGCACAGACAACACAAAATTCCTCCGCATATTTGAAAGTTACACAAGTATTAGGAAAGAACGCCCGCTGAATTATCACAGCCGCAAAACTATGAATCATCATTTATTTAGTAATATAAGGTTCCAAATATAATACACATAAAAGGCAATAGAAATAAATAATATTGGAAATGCTTATCTGTTCACTGTTCCAATTCTCTTTGAATTATTATCAACCTCTGGCTTTTTCCTAGATCCAGCCAAATTATCTTCCTTACTTCGGACTCTCCTCGACAAAGCCTCCGCCGACCTTCAAGCTGAAAACTCAAGGGCCGCTTTCTAATTTGTAACGCCTAAAAATAGTCCCTATCTCGCGCCATCTTTGATTCCAACTCGCGTGTAAAAGTCAAAGTCTAACTCTGAGAAAGCCTCTGATTGGCCGAATTCGTTCCGCGGACAAACGTTCCTGACTGGCCAGATTCGGTGCTAACGGCGCACCTGTAATTGGTCCATCTCGTTAAACAAAATAACATAAAGCCTGCTTTACACGCCCGCGTGCAGAAATAATAAAGCTCGCCCGCACCTACTTATCCAGCAAATATTTAATTATAGAGTATTTAACGGGTTGTGAAGCTTCTCTTTATTATAAACTTTAGCATTTTTTATTTTTTTATTATACATAGATATTTTCGTATAATTTTTCAGCAATGTCTATTTGAATAGGCCAATATCGTTACAGTATGTATTACAGGGATATGTAATTTACCAAGTGTTATGTTTCTGCTACTTGATACTGTTTGGGTCAGTTCGTTATTACTGTGGAAATTTTTATAATGTTGAAGAATGCAATTTTGTTTGTAAATATTTTGTAATTTGGAGAGTTGAAATTTATTAAAAAAAGTCTAAAGTTGGATAATCATTAGGTTTTTTTAAGAATGATTTTTATAATCAATTTTTGGGCAACTTCTAAAGATTTCAATGTAGTTTTGAATGCATTACTCCGTGAGATAATACCATATTGTATAACTGACTGGACT
This sequence comes from Agrypnia vestita, assembly GCA_016648135.1. Taxonomy (NCBI): domain Eukaryota; kingdom Metazoa; phylum Arthropoda; class Insecta; order Trichoptera; family Phryganeidae; genus Agrypnia; species Agrypnia vestita. The sequence continues at coordinate 13,300 of JADDOH010007206.1, read as the reverse complement.
AATGCATAACATAGTGTTTTTAACCATTTTTCCTAAAATATTTCTTATTTTTAAAATACATATATGAGTTTTCTTCTTTTTTCCACAGTTTTGTCGATTTGTATATTCCATTTAATATTATGCATTAGTCGAGTAAGTATTAAAATAATCTTTTTTAATTATAATATTTTTTTTGTCTTTAACCTAATTTAGTTCATTCCTTATAAAATATGTTGTGAGTTGCGATATCAAACATTTTGATATAAATTTAAAAGTTTCATATCATATTTATAGAAGTTTCATCATTCTATCGTGATAATATTTGGTACACGTATTCAGGGTAATTTATATAGACATCACATATATTGATTCAACAAATGTCTGTTTACGGCTAGTTAAAAAAAGTTAAATCCTTAATTTTTGACAAAAAAGTTTAAACATGCAAAATAAATTTTATCTATGTAAACATGTATTTTTTTAACGAGTCGCTTGTGGTGTCTCCTAGCCATTAGATTAATTTGGATTAATGTCTCTGGAACACTGTAGGTATATGATATAAGTTTATTTGAACATTAATATATTTATCTGTGTTGCAATTGTTTCAGTACATTATTTATTGCAATTTGTTAAGAACATACATGTCAAATTGTGGTTAGGACACTGGCCTCGTGATCCAAAGGTTGCGGGTTCGAACCTCACTCCAGACTAGCAAGTTAGTCCTATTTTCATAGTACAAGCGTTTAGCTTAGTTTGAAAATAGTAAGAATATTGATGTGACACGTATTCCGTGTTCACATCTCTATTTTTTTAAAAAAAAAAAAAAAAAATTATTCAAATGAATTATATCATTTTTAAAACTGTCGATATAAATAGTACCTACTACAATTCTTGGTCTACTTTATTATGCTCGTAATACCACATTGGAGATAATTAAACTCATAATGACATATTGACATTTCAGGCATAAATCGTATAAGTATAATGGACTAAAGATTATACTTATTGAGTGAAATATTTATTTTTATTATTTATTATTTTATTTACGCTTTAACAGGCCAAGAGGCTTAATTACAGGAGCGAAACACATCAAAAAACACCCAGGCTTGAGTAGATCATATTGATTAATTGTGACCTCACCGGTAATCGAACCCTGAACCCTCGGTATGAAAAGCCAGTGTCATACTCACTGGGCTACGAGGGCCGCCAAAGAGATAAATAAACATATTTTTCCATGAAAATGTTAAACTAAAATTATTTAGTGAAATAATAGTAAAACTAAGCGTTAGATCTTTTAAGCCCCATATATTTAAAAGTTAACTCACTTAAGGTGTTTAGTGTCAACTTAATTGTGAAACTCGTTCAACTTAATCAACAATTTAAATGTTAATTTAAACCTGCAGTACTTTCTAGTACACGCAGTTAGAAAAAAATGTCCACGCTATGGCGTGGTGAATTTGATATTAAGCGGAGAATGAAAGAGATTTAATGGGTTTAATATAATAAATCATTCTATTATTGCAGCTTTCATAAAGTTGGTATTGGTCTGGCGATAGTGACGCCACCTTTTGCTACGTTGTTTACTGAGGGCTCGGATTAGCGGATCGTTAGCGCCAGGGCCAGGGGGTGAAACTTTCACGAAGGCAATGCAAACAAAAATGGACAATAGCCTCTTTCTAAAGCAAAAGTTAATTTTTTTTATTTAGTTGGTCGACAATCCTTCATGTTAAACGAAAAAATGAGGCGAGAATCGTAAGCAAGATATAAGACGTTGTGTTGACGGCACCAGAAATAGAGAACAGCTGCGGAAGATTTGGCATGACCAGGTAAACTAAATACTGGAAAATGGTCCAGTCACAGGCCTCCAACATTAATGAGTTTGCATGAGAAGATGTATGAATGTGCGATCCATACTATTTGCCCACTATTTCCATTGAGAATATGTAAGATAATTCTTATTTTATATATCTACAATAGTTTACGGTAGTGCGAGATTTCCTTCAATGATTTATACTAAACTGACTGTGGGGTGTGATGTTTAGAAACACTTGGATAGCAATGCGCACTGACATCTCAATTTTGACGCAATTAAACATTCGAGATAGACTTCCCACGATCGGTCTGAGATAAATTTTCTTATATTTCGAAAGAGAAGGTAATCTAGAGAAGCTGAAAGTGATCAAAAGTTGTAAGGCTAGAGAGAAAAGCCGATCAAAGACGATACTGACTATCCTATTGGAACTGGTACCCGTACTCCTGGCTGCAGATAATCGAGAAAAATCGTTGAACACAGCGGCAGACCACAAACCGGGAGGCGTGATTCCCGGTTATGGTCAAGGAAACCGATTGGAGACGACGAAGAGAACGAATGAAGAAAAAAAACGTTATAAAATATCTTAAAATTCCAGGATCTTCAATGATAATATAAGAGATCGAGAACGAGAAACGAAATATCTTCGAATAAACTGCACAAACCTTAGATGGAAGAATATTAGTATAAACAGAGGTTCTTTCATTGTTAATTATCTTTATTCAAGTAAATGAATTTGACATCATAATTTTCATATACTGCTCATTCCGCACAGATTCATCCTAGAGAGACGAGAAGCTCATTTTTTTATACGTATTTAAGTTCACGATAAATAAATAAAATAATAAAATATAAATTTCATATACGTTTTTAAATCGGCATTTATTGTGCAATTTGAAGTAATTAGTAAACCATAATTTAACATGGCTTTTATATGGTAAGGGTGTGTATATCACAATATTAGCCAAATATCAGAATTAATTATTAATAATGTTTGATATGCCCAACTCAAAGGATTGCAGTGCCAGCAGCCTTTTAGAGAAAAATGTTCGATTATTACTTCCTTTCTTTTAACTCGTGGCGTCTGCTTGCTTGTTTCCTTGACGAAAAAACTTTGGATCAATTTTTAACCCTTTTCCCGTGATCCAATCGAGCTGAAACTTTGCAATCAGACTCGTGATGACGATCAAAAAGATTTATCAAATTTTCGTTAAAAATTTTTATGATTAAAGTATAATTTTGGATTTTTAGAAATTTTAATGGTTTTTTCAAATTGGAATCATTACAAAAGTTTGATTACTACCAACGGCGGCCTGATAACGTCACGGAATATTTAAAATTTGAATTACTCCGTCGGTAGGTATAATAGGTACTTCACTATGAATTTCGAAAATTTATGACAATTGGTTCACTTCGGTTTTTTGGCAAAAAATTAAATAATAAAGAGATATTTTTAGAGATTTTTGACATAGATATTTGTCTAGACATGTTTCATTTTCAGTCAATCAATTATTTAATTACATGATGTTAAACTTAATTTACAAGGAAAGGGAGTAAAATAAAATTTTGTTTTTTATGGTTTAGTTTTTTAAAATATTTAATTTCATAAAATTTGTAGAGATTAATTAACTTTCATTTATAAATAATGGTGGTGATTTGTATTTAATGTCTAATTTTGGTACGTTTCATACACTAAATATTTTTACGTGATCTTATGAACTGCCGCTCTCTGAATTATACTCCATCATCATGTCTCGTAGCGCAAGGCTGTTTTAGAGCAGTGCCTGTTGTTTTTCCACGGGTCGGTCCAACGGGTGAAGATCTTCCTCTTCATCTCCGTCGTTAGATGTGAATTCTCTAAAGTGTGCTCTCTTTTCGCAAGAGTAGCAAAATAATTATTTCTCTTTTGAAATTTGAAAATCTGCTCTTGAATATAGTTCTTGTAGAATCGAGACGTTGTATATTTATATTATTTTGTATTACTATTATTTACTAAGACAAATTAATATTAATTTTTAATATTAATTTTATTTAATTGTTCGAAGAATATTTTTTCTTCTGAATGAAGGATTAAACTTTGTGGTGACAATATTATTAAAATAAAACACAATATTGTTAGTACACAAATATTCCGTGTGTATGTGCAAGGCAATACTTAACCTACACTTCAACACACACTCATCACATCAGCCCTGATGATGGACCCTGCAATGGTTTCCGAAACGTTGGCCAGATAGGTCACGTACACACGGCAGAAATCCACACATCCCAGAAAACTATACACAGAAGATGGTGAAAACAAAGTGATTTGTGTTTTATTTTAATAATTTTATTTGTTGTTATCTGCACTAGCTACTGTACCTGTAAATAGCGGTCTGCTATAATACGGTCTATAAATATTAGTCTGTACCATAATACACTTTGACAAACAATTTAAAAAAAAAAAAAATTTGCCCTCTGAGTCCACGATTCCATTGCACTCAGAAACATATGGAATGCACCAATATACTTCCTGAGATAGTAACAGTATAGTTCTTATTATCAAATTGAACATGTTTAAACGACACTGTCGTGAAAAGTACAGAGGTCTCAAATCTGAAAAAAAAAATGCAATAGAGAATGCACAAGCTTAATCTGGGTTGTGTACCGCAATTTTTACAAATCTTGACAAGTCTGGATGTAATTTATTACAATATCTCGTAAAATAAACGCGTTGTTTTTTTCCTGATTCACAATTGCCATCGTCAGTAATTATTATGGATCCGAGATTATTAATTAAGGTCCTTGACAAATCGGTGCCAAGTTTCAAAACATTGCCAATTATTTCTTCAAATAATATTTTTTCTCCCACTGACGTGACGTATCCATAATATTTATAATTTTGTCAGAACATTTTTTTCTTCAGAATATTTTGAGTTTGTTCAAATCTTTCAGAACAGTGCTGGATTTATGTCACAGAGACATTATTAATCAATTAGTGTATATTATAGATATCTCACAGAGACGAAACTGTATTAATTATGGGAAAGTAGGTATAGAAGTCATTTGGGTGTAACAGGACTTATGACCTGGCTTTTTATGGTTGGCTTAAGTGATCACTTTACACAATTGTAACATTCGCCATTTCCACCCATGATAGAATATACCATGCTTATTCATTTTTTGGAAGTTGTATATATGTTCAAATTACGTGAAAAGCTTATATTATATATAAGCTTTTCACGTAATATATAAGTATAATAATATATATTAGCAAGTATATTGCTCCCAAAATTCCGTAAAAATATATGTAGATTTTCTCATTAGCGACATCTGTGGGGATTTAGGGGAATGAAAATGGCTTTGTACAGGCCGCATGGAAAAGGCGCTTACAACTCATATATGAAAGCTTTTCACGTAATTTGAACATATATACAACTTCCAAAAAATGAATAAGCATGGTATATTCTATCATGGGTGGAAATGGCGAATGTTACAATTGTGTAAAGTGATCACTTAAGCCAACCATAAAAAGCCAGGTCATAAGTCCTGTTACACCCAAATGACTTATATACCTACTTTCCCATAATTAATACAGTTTCGTCTCTGTGAGATATCTATAATATACACTAATTTTTTTCTTCATTAGCTTAATTGAATATCTACTTTGTGTGTTCTTGATGAAATCAACAATTTATAGATATAAGCTCGGACGATTTAACGAGTACGTTATCTTCGTAAACACTATTACATATATTGAATACGAACGTTTACCAATATTAATCTATTAACTTTATAGAAAATACTCCCTTTTTATTATCCCAATTTATCATGCCTCGTGATAGTAAGCATAATATTTTGACTGCGCATAAAGCCGCTTCCATTTTTGTATCCTTTTTACGTAGCACTAATCCGCTCCATTTCGGGTTATCGATTCGATTCTGATCGTGAGTTGGAGTTGAAAGTCATTAATCATTTTTTTTGTACTATTCAAATCCATTATATGGCAATATTTACTTTCTAAAAGCTCCTACGAAATAAAACCTCGAATGAATGTCTTTTTCCAGAGACTTGGGAACATTTGCGCATTTTTTTCTTTAATGATTATTTGCGTGGCTAAGAGCCCTCAAAAACTTTAAAATCAATTTTACTTTAATTTTTTTTTTAAAGAAATAAATATATCTAAGACGATTAAGAAAACATAAACATAAATTATTTTTTTAGTTTTTGAGTTTATCCGATAATTTTTTACTTTAAATATTGTGTAATCTATGTAAAATTATTTTCTTGATATCTTCAAACAAGATCTAAGCATATTTTTCTGTAACTTATTTATTAATTGTACAAAACGTGATTGTGAAAAAAGCAGATTTATTTAAATTTACAATAAGATCTTTGTTATAAAATCATACGTGAAGCCTAATTGGGCAACGCTCTCCAATACACTTATATAGTGGGTGAAATTACACAGTGATGTCAATTGCTTATAGACCAAACGTTTCATATATTTGCAGTCCAGATCTAGGGTGATCATGATGTAAGTCCGATGTAACTAAGTGTCGCCTTCCTCGAAGGTCAGTTGCGTGCTGACCCGCGCCGTCACACAACCACGGCAAGGAAAGATATATATATATAATATTTTGTAATGTTACATTCTATAAATTATGTACCGTCGTATCAGCGTAATAAAAAGTGAACATTTATATAACGTGGACTCTGCTTTCTATAAAATGTTATGGTTAAAGTGAAAATTAAAGCACAAAATTAAATGATCTATTTAAAACAAGTAAATAAAAAAAAATAAAAAAATAGACATGCTTTTAAACGCTTTCATTACATTAATTTGTAATCGATTTTCCATCACTCATGCAGTATTAATATGACATTTTGTTTCAACGTCTAATATCAATGTTGAATCTGCCGACTCTAATTTATAAATTTGAAATCGGAACATTTTGTCATACTAATATTGATGAATTTTATAGCTACGAAGTTACTTAATGTTCAATAAAAATAGAACATTTTTAATTTTAATATTTTATTTTATTATATATTAATTAATTTTAATATTAAACAATCATGTCGAAAATTAAACAATGTATAGTCATGCATTTTACGTAAATGTTGCAAGTTTCAGAGCTCTAGCTAGTTGGGAAGTTGGTTAAAATTCAATTACAAAATTCCACCACAACAACCAAACAAGCAACAGACAAAGAGAGTTAAATAAAAGCGAGTTTATTTAACTCTTGTCGAGAGTTAATCAAACATAATAATTTCATTGTCTGTCCGTCCGTCTGTCCAAACATCGTGTAACGTCGGTAATTTCGTTCGAATTCACTAAAAAAAACCAAATAAAACGGCTGGAGGTAGGGTGCGATCCACGGCCGCGCGAATGCTAGCGCAGGATTCGATATCGCCACCATCGCATAAATAAATAAATAAATAAATTGCCGCTTATAATAGAACTATTTTCTAGTATATAGATTACCTGACAAAGTCAGACATCCTCTGTTGCTGGCGCCATCAACGTTTCATCAATATTAACATTCCATGAGCTAAGATCGGCAATCCTTTTTTCTTTATTAATAAAATTATTCATAAATGCCTTAGTTATCTATTATAATTTTCACAGTATTCAGTGTACTTTGATTCCTCTTCTGCCAACTTTATGCTTCAGTTACAAAAATAAATTCTATCTCGACGTATTTGTTGATTTCATCTTATGTAAATAAGAGTAGGCATTTTGAACGTTGTTACGACGAAAATATATGAAAACACGCTCATTTTCTATCTAGACAATGAGGCACCCAAAGTTTGATATAAAGAAAAAATGCTGACAATTTGCTCGCGCTGTAAATACGAAACAGGCTTTCAATATTGCACATTGCCTACGCGCCATTTGATACCTCTCGCATTTACCGTTTCGATACAATTCTTCAGATACGATCCTCCAGTCGCCTTTGTCTCTGCTCGTTTTATGCTGCCATCAAAAGCATCTCTCCGGGTACTTTTTACGTGTATGTCAATTTTTCATTTTCTCTGACACGGCTATAAGACACCGATGGATTCAGATAAAGTCAACATCGGTAATGTTCTTCGCATCGGCACCGGCCGACGTAATTCGACGAAAAGGCCGTCAAAATGTTTGGAATAATCCAAGAATATGGTCCCGTTGTTCGTAGAATGAAAATAAGTATTTCACTATGTATTTAACGTCCTGTTAATTTAATCTAACTAAAATAATCGTAATCTAAATTAAACAAACCAAACCTAATAACCTAACCTAACCAAACCTAATAACCTAACCAAACCAAACCTAATAACTTAACCTAACCTCATATATTGCCTATGAAATGTCAAAATATTCAGTGCATTTTTCGAAACTTTTAAGTGTTATATCTCATTTAATACTTACTTTTTAAATGTAAATTATCTTTCATTTTGTTTTTAGCATATTCAATAATATAGTGAAATAATCATTTTCGTTGTATATGCAATGGGACCATTATCTTGGATTTAGCCAAATGTTTATTTTTAAAAATTAAAAAATCCTTCTGGCACTGGCCGCAAATATCAGATACATTTCTTCTGTATGTGAAAGTACGTGTGTATATCTATAGATAACATCTGTAAAAATCTGTACGATCTGGATTGGAAGGAACTCGAAAATGCTAGAAAGATCTAGAACTCGAGCGGTTATAAATTGCGCACCTGCCAGCAACAGTTTGTTGTGACAGCCCGCGAAGACCACAGCCGTAGTTAAGAGAGCGGCGATCCGGTGCAAGTATTGACGACCAGCGATACCCGGCGCATAGACAAACGCGCGAAAGAGTATATAGTGCGTGCGAAATTTCTAGAGGCGATACAAACGGCGTGCATGAGCATTTCCAGCGACAAGTAGAATAATATCGAGTGACTAGTGCAAGATTTAGTATGAATTGCAGAATAGTGCTCAAGTTTAATTCGTGTCCAATGACTTTTTCTAATAAATAAAACATAAATTAATTTCATTTTATCTCCCACCGCCGGAAAAATCTGAAAAACAAGATAATTATTGTGATGGATTATTATTTTATTTTGATTTATTTTGTAGAAATTTTAGTTAAGTACTACATAAGTACCTATAATATAAAGTAATAATTATTGAAAGTATTGAAAGGACGCCGCTGTAAAAAAAATTGTTAATATCAGTATATATAGCTAAAAGAAATGAAAAAACGCTTAAAAACCAACGAAAGGGAGCACTGTCATTTAAATTGTTCTGATACCACAATACCAAACCATTGCTGTTTCTAACTAAACTTCCCTAACATAACTTACCAAACCTAAAAATACATTTACATTTGAATATTTTTCTTTTCTATCTAACCTGAACGAAAAATATATTTTAATTGATTTTTTTATTATTTTCTAACGAAACCTAGCAAAATAATATAATTTAATTAAAACTTTTTATTTCCTTTGAAAACCAAACTTTTTGCAAAAATTCAAGAAATACCTGTATTTTCCACAATAATGCTTCTCTCTTTATCTATTTATAATCTCTCCATTAATTATTGATGTTTACCGAAGGCAAAACGTCTCAAATGTCAAAATATATGGTGAAAATTTAGATACTTTTAAATCTCATAACTTTTTAAATACTTTATTAATAAAATTATTTAATAATACACCCTTTTTTGAAATCAGTGCATTAAGTATTACTACAAAAAAAACTTTCGAAAAGAATTCGATTGAAACCGTATAGAAGAATTTACCGAAAAATTCTTACCCCTCATCCGTTTCGTCGCATCAATTATTTGATATTATAACTGTCGGCCAGGTTTAAATAGAAAAAATTAAATACTGGTAATGTAGTAAATAAAATAACGGCGAAGACGGGAGCGGTGCATGGCTCGCTTACCATTGTAGTTTGGCCAGCAATAAGTATAAGTTATTTAAACCAAATTTTTCAATAGCAATTGTGAAGTATTATGAACTCATAATGAAACGTTATAATTATATAATCTTTGTAGAAACGAACCATGAAAAATATATACATGAAAAAAATAAAAACACATGAAATAATACATGTGTTTGAGATTTGCTCGTATAAAGGGTTTTATAGTACCCGCAAACACGTTTACAATAAGCAATATTTTTTTTTATATAGTAAATGATTTATTTTTTATATATTTCTGTGGGGGTAATGTATTATCTGCCTTTGTATAATCTATCCTAATCGATACTTTTCGAAAAACTTTCTGATACTGATTCTTTACAAGAATCTCGCATGGAAATTATATCAAGAATTTGATATGAAATTGAATTCATCTCCCAGATAGACAGGGTGTTCTCAAAGTTAGTATTTATTGCTTGAATAGGTTTCTCAAAATGCCGCAGAAATCTTTAATTTTTTCGGAGTATCTTCCACTCTATATCCAGATGCATATTTTCTTTCGCAAGGATTACGGCCCACGTTTCGGTACCGTACATTGCAATTGGTCGGAGTCATTTTGGACTAACGACTTTTGCGTTTTTACAGCTTCCTTTTCTAGTAGGATTAAGGTTCCGCACACCCGCTCCGTGTCTTCTACTTCTGCCTTTGACGTCCTTTGAGGTCATCCGAGGTCATCCACATTAAATGTTTTTCTATTGAGAATCATTCCTGTACATTCAATGGGCAGTAGCTCAGCCTGAACTTGGATGCTGCTGGTAGGGTCGTTTCTAATTCTCACTTCTTACATATGATAATCATCCCCCCCTGCCGTACCCCGGCCCTATACCGGAATAAAGTTTTTTTATTTTAAAAACCTATGCCTCATTTTAGTTATTTCAAAAGGAATTATAATAAACGACCTCCTTTTCTGCCTTGTTTAAACGTTCAACGGGGAATGTTACAGGGGACGAGCTCCCCGGGAATGGACACGATGTGGCCATTTTTTATCTTTTTTTAAAAATTAAGTTATAATATGTACATTCTTAAGTGTGAATATAAAAAAATAATATTTTTTTAATAAAAAAAAACTGTAAAAAATCAATTTCTACTTAAAGGTCTTCCAACCAACCCCTTTCACTGTTGTGTTTATTTCGAAGCTTGAAAGCTTAATAACGTACGTACCTAAGGTCTGCAGAATGTTGAAAACTCTGTCAGCAACACAACAGACATATTTAAAACATGTTTTACGGCACTGGCTGAAAGAATCGGGTAGATTTCATACGTATGTACGTGCTACTTAATTTGTGACCCGAGAAAAGATGTAACAGATTTATAAGAGCAATTGCGTAATTATTCACATTGCTAATTGATTACAATCGATTTATACAAATAGACGCAAAATGTGTTGTAAATCAATGCTGTGATTAAAAAAGTAACATAGACTATAATTAATTTTTACTAAGCGCCAGTCCGTGTTAAGCTGCACTAAGGCTTTCTGTAACAGGGTTGCGTGGCCGAGTTGCTAGTAAGTCAATTTGTACAGCCCAATCTACATTCCCCTATTAGGGATACAAAACATTTATAATAACGTAAAATATTATGCTACGACTTAGTAAGCGATTGAAAGAGTGAAGAAAACATGGCAAATATATAAAATGAAAACGGAAGTTTTACCAATCTTTTTGTTCGTCGGTTTTGTATGTGAGACTGAGACAACGTGTCGAGCTGGCGGCGAATCCTATGGACGGAACACAGAGCAAAGAGCTCCATAATACATGTCATATTGAATAGTGAAGAGGAATCCGACGCATATACGTGAGAAAATACAAATAAAACTAAAAAAATGACGTGAAGACAAAACCAAGTATATAAATGAAAATAAGCACAAAATTGCACCCTAGAGTCAGTTAAACTATACTATATAATACTACAGTATACTATACTATACTATAAAACAGTACTATAAAGGTCTTAAATTGTTCAATGAACTGCCAGCAAATGTGAAAAAGTTAATAGTCTCACTCCTTTTCGTAGGTTAAGTGAAAAATATGTGAAAAGTAAGTTTAATGTAGGATCATGTTGTGTAGTTTCATGTTTATTTTCTTTTTTAAATTTTTTTACTTTGTGCCAGATGTCAAAATGTGTTTCTATTTATGATTATTTATCTTGATTTATGTTGAAATATTTATGTTAATTTTGTTAAATCAAATTATTTTTTAATTACAAGATGTAAAATATGTTCTTTTTACAACAAAATAAAACATATAAAAACAAACAAAACATAATAGTCACTCTTCTGAGAGAAAAATAAAAATAAAGTTGTACAAAACAAACAAACATAGCACTCACTGTCTTCAAGTTTGTGTTTACTGAGGTATTATGCCGTGTTGTTACGACCTTTCGGGCCGACGTTTCGGATCCCATTGCAGGGTCCATCATCAGGGCTGATGTGTTGTCTTGATGCGTCTTATCAAGGACCTAAGAGTCACCATGCGCGTCTTATCAAGGAAGCACTAGAAATCTACAAGCATCCGATAAACATTAATAGAGATGATGGTCTCAAATTAAAAACATCTTGGTATCCGGCGCTTCAAAGTCATTCTCGTCGCAGACTCCGCAGAGATAGTGATCAGACAACAGATGAATCATACATACAACGCAATACAACACATCATGACTTCGGCACGGTATTGCAAGCCGATACTTAACCACAACACCAACATTCAAGACAACACATCAGCCCTGATGATGGACCCTGCAATGGGATCCGAAACGTCGGCCCGAAAGGTCGTAACAACACGGCATAATACCCCAGTAAACACAAACTTGAAGATTCTGAGTGGCCGTGAAAACCTAAGAACATTCTTAGACCACTCACTGGTCCGGAAAACTACAGCCGGCAGATATAAACTACAGTAGAAATCAAGCTTACGAGGTTACAAGTAAAGATTAAAAAAAACTAAAAGGATTAAAAAAAATACTACGAACTTGATACAAGTCGTATGAATGCAGCGAGGAGGCTGGGAGAGACGGAGCAGATGGACAGAGCTGGTGAAAACTGTAATCAATATTTCCTTCAAAAAGCCCTCAGGAATGAATGCGGATCTTGAATGGCGCAGGATAGTCTTAGCTGTTACCAGCAACAACGACTGCTCTAGCAAAAGGACAATGATGAGAAGAAGAAGAAAATATTAAAATACGAGCCACAGGTACACGGCTGAAAGTATTAAATTGAGATGCAAAGATTTTAAATAAAATATTCAAACATCTTCAAATAAAACTCGGGCCGACCACTTTAAAAATAAAAAATACTAAGATGTCGTGAATATTTTACCACTCAATGTTGAGAGGTACGAAAGTACTCGGGCTAAATGATGCGCCATTGCATCGCACGATTGCCTTTCAACGCGGACCAGAGGAAAACTAATGTACAGGCTGTTTTGGCAGGTGATTATAAACAAAAATAACTTCAATTAATGTATATTATGGATGTCTCACAGATGCGAAACTGTATTTATTTTTACTATGAGAAAGTACGTATAGAAGTCATTAATGGTGTATATCGGACTTACGACCGACCTTTGGTAGGCTTAAGTGATCACTTTACACATACGTAA
>JADDOH010007205.1:0-25088 GCA_016648135.1 Agrypnia vestita | reverse complement strand
TATATATATATATATTAAAAGTGTGTCATTTTTGACCGGTTATAGCTAGTCTTAGTATAAAAGTATAGATAAATTAGGTACATCCAACTTTTTTTACACGATTTTGAAATACCACGGTCCATAAAATGGACGAATACTTACTAGATACTTGAGTTTTAGTACTATTTTATTAATTTTTATAAAATGAATTTAGCTTTATGTTTTATTAATCCGTCTCGTAAAAGTCAAATCGGCAAGTAGAAATAAAAAACAATTTTTTATTTATTTTCAATTATGTTTGACGGGTAAGGCATGTGCAAGTGTTCTGAGAAGAAAATGCCCACCCGTCCAAAGACATCTTCTTGTGTCGGCACGTGACGTATATTGTGTGAGTGGCGCGTGATATGTGTGATGATTCCGCAGAGGCAGGATGAGTACATGGATGCAGGGAGTAAATAATTGTAATTAAACATTTATTACAGCGCTATCTAAAGTAGCGTAGGGTCTTGATAACGTTAGTGATGGACATTGGACATTTATTTTGCTTCTTGCACCTCATTTTTATATTATACTTCTTTATTATTAGAGCCATTTGGTAGTGTTAGTGACGGACATTGTTTCATACAGAAAAATAGATGTTGATTTACGATTAATACCAATATATGCGATATAGTAATGGATCCACTTATTAGTTTTAATTTTCATTTAACTGAAATATTTTTAAAATATGTAAACGGAAAAAAAATTGATTCAGAATATTTCACATAACATATTTCAAGAAAAAACATTTCAAAATACGATTAGTAAAAAAGGAAGTCTAATCCTTGAATTCGGACAGCGATGTATTGTAACATTGCCCGTATTAGTTTCAAATGGTTTCTGTACAATAAAAACTACTTCTTCTAAATGATTTCTGTTTAAAAAAAATTTCTATAAATTTCTTCGTAAACACGAGCTATTTGGCTCATATTATGGGGCGTATAATGGGATGTTTCAAATGTAATAACAAAAGTACAATTTATTTTATAAAGACCATTTTTATGTATCTGCTGTACAAATAAATAAATAAATATCTTATTAAAAAAGTATGAAGTCAAAGTTTTAATTTTATTTAATATCAATTTGGAAATCATAGTTATATTGTAAACGGAATGAGATGAGAGAATTTAATATTATTGGGGATAAATTTAAATAACAAGTTCTATATCTTGCGTATAAATTCTTCACATAGAACAGCAACCAATAAGTGGCTCAAAATAATCCAATACCTTAATATGCTTACCCAACTTTTCTCAGCCCTATATATGCGGTATATATGTAAGCAAGTAAAATCTAATATGTTTTCCTTTCTATTATACAATATACATCTACGTACTTACCTGCGATATCACTCGGGCACATACGACCTACCTGTAGCCTCTGTACCTCAACTATTTTGGAGACAGGGCCGAATCAGAAATGCATAGTTGACGTCATTAAAAAAATCTTCCTAATTATAATAATAGTGTCCAGTGCCTTAGTGGTGCAACTTTCAGAACGGACAGGTCATCAATATCTGAAGATTGATTCCTTACTTATTTGTCGTCCAGTGCATGCACTTTGTAATTTGTTTATTCTCAAAAAGATCACTGATATCGCGAAATGATTCAGCAGTTTTCCAACCTTATCCAAATGCTACAGCATAATGTGGCGTATATATATATATATATAGCAAAGAAACCCCAATTAGCCTAAAAAAAAGCCTTTGAATCGTGCATATTGCCAGTGATGACGTATGGAGTGGAGACTATGGCCTTTACAAAGAAAAGTGTAGAAAAGCTCGAATGCACGCAACGATCCATGGAGAGATCCATGCTTGGAGTAAGCCTAAGAGATTAGAAATGACAAAATTAGGCACAGAACTAGAGTAGTGGATATCATGGATCATATCAGGACATGTTGCAAGGCAGGATGCTACAAGATGGCCTCCCAGAGTTCTGAAATGGAGACCTTGGGAGAATAAAAGAGGCATCGGAAGACCTCAAAAGAGATGGGCCGACGATATAGCCGCTGTGGGGAGAAAGAAATGGCTACAATTAGCAAACAACCAGGAAGGATGGGAGGGTATGGAAGAGGCCCACATCCAGCAGTGGAGAGACGAAGGCTGATAAAGAAGAAGAAGAGGAAGATATTGGTTTTCGATGCGTCCTAACATAACCTAACCTTATTTAAAAATTATATTATTTAGGTAGATCTACGTCTCGAATGTTTGATCATTTTTTCATTAGTGTCCATGCTTCCACGCACGTTGAGTTATATTTATCACTACTTTGTAAATTTTCGAGAAAAAATAGTCCTTTTTATTATAAGGTTTGCTATAACTAACCTAAATTCAGATTTCTGCAAACTTACTTAAATAGAGCAGCAGGTCGCGTAGTGGGGAGGATTTTTTTGGTCATTTGGGAAAAAAAACAAATTTAGAATCGGAGATGTGTTGTGGAATATAATGTTGTTCATAAGTGTTTTCTCAGAATCTAAGTTCCTTAGGATTTCAACGGTTTCCAAAACGCTCACTGTAAATCCATAATGAGGAATTGAGTAGAGTAATTTTAATTTCTAACTATCGAAATAATGCTTTGGCAGTTCAGCATCCCATCATTACCTGAACAACGCCCTCTTCGATCTCATTAGAAGTATTATTGTACCCGTAATTTTCTACTAAATGTGAATTTAGAAACGAAATTATAGCAGTGAAAAAACAGCGATAAAAAGATAAATACGAATGGAAACTGTTCGAAAAAAAAAAATTCTGTATGAAGGCTTGAACTTTGTGTAGACATTATTATTAAAATAAAACACAAATCACTTTGTTTTCACCACTTTATTAGATTAAATAATCTACATGTTTCGAGAACAATATTCATTTCTTCAGGATTATTGGTGTACTAAAAATTGAAAAAGTGAACCATGCAAATGTGTTACGGCGAAGGGATAGGTGAGGGGAGAGGGGGGATCAGAGGTGTTAATTATTATGGGTCATTTAGAGAGGATCGAATGTTAAGTGGAAAAATATTCAATATTGGGTTATGCAAAATAAATACACAGACAAAATTTTTGCATAACCCAATATTGAATATTTTTCCACTTAACATTCCATCCTCTCCAGATGACCCATAATAATTAACACCTTTGACCCCCCCCCTCCCCTCATCAATCCCTTCACCGTTACACATTTGCATGGTTTACTTTTTCAATTTTTAATACACCAATAATCCTGAAGGAGAGAACATTGTTCTCGAAACATGTAGATTGTTTAATCTAATAAAGTGGTGAAAACAAAGTGATTTGTGTTTAATTTTAGTGATAAAAAGTTAAATACGAATGGTCATATTATTTTCTTAAATCTTTTCATCAACCACCTCTCTCGCACGAGTCTGCCCTATATACTTGATCAGTGGCAATTTTTTTATATTTTTTTTTATTCGGTCATCCAACAGGGAGACATAATTGTTTGGTAGGACAAAATACACAAAAAAAGTTAAATGTCTCCAACATTTAAAGGATGACACAAATATACATAAATTATAGACAAGTCAATTTGATAGATCAAATAATTTTACATGTTCCTAATTTAACTTTATCACAAACATAGTAGGGTTTGTAATGTATGTAATTCACGTGGTCAGGGAGGGGGACGAGTTTCAGTATCTGCCTCACCATATGACGATACTCTTCATAGTTAGTATTTAAAATATCTATTGAATTCAAGAGGTAATTATAATCTGAGCATACGCGTGAGATGGGAAAGGATTTCCTATTATTGGTATGATAAATTGAAAGGAAAAAGAAGTACTTCTGTCTGGTAGGTCGGAGTGGGACGTGGAAAGATAGTAAACTGGTGATTTCATGAGAATCAATAAGGTTATGAATTATTTGGAAAAGGAAGGATTGATCTGATAATATTCGCCTGTTTTCGAGATTGTCTAATTTATGAAATTGTGTGAGTCCAAATAGTTAAAATTAAAATATCCCACGTATACAAAAATTACTAGTAACTTGGAACATAGCGGGTAAAGTACCAATTATGTGGTAGGCGAAGTCCGAAAAGTTGTTCTTTTAAACAAAGGCGATGTTACTTTTTTCTTATATTTAAGTTTCTTGCGGTTCGGCTTGCATGTATGTAATGATAAATATAGCTAAATTTCATTACGTGTATATTAAAATAATCATGTTGCACCACAAAGTAGCTGATTAATCAATTATAGCCTACACTTCTTTATTTTTATGACACCAGGCGACAAGTTTCTAATTCTCCTCTGACCGCAATTCTGTAGTCGCGACCAAACTGTTTTTTACTTACCCGACAAGTGACAAGAGCACCCCCACTTATAAATAATTCACCCCCGACCCCCGAGGGGTTCCCACTTCCCCCGCCACTTCCTCCCCCGCTGACGAGTGACAGGTGACTGAATAAAGATGAAAGGTGAAAGGTTGAGATAATAATGTGTGTTTAGTATTGTGCGCTACAAATTGTGGCGGCCATTGTGTCTCCACTCAACCCCTCCGGTGCCGAGGGCGACACTTGTTAACCCTTAGCGTACCGTGATGTGAAGATTCGTGGTATCAACTCGTTTGGATAATGTGAAAAAAATCGGCGCGGCGTAGTTGTAAATAACAGGCGCGTTCAGTGAGAACATTGAAGCGTGACCGACGAAGACTTAAGACCAGCGAAGGATCGGGATCCCCTAGAGACCGATGGTGATTATAGGCTCGACTGTCAAAATTGCGACAAAGTGTATGTGGGACAAACAGCACGCACGATTTCAAAGAGAACTGATGAGCATAAAAGAGCGTGCAAACTCGGTCACCCAATATACAAGCACCCGGTAAACATTAAAAGGGATGAAGGTCTTAAGTTAAAAACTTCGTGGTATCTGGCGCTGCAGGATAAATCAAATCGACGATCCGCACACTCCGACATCCGTTAGTAGACACACAACACACTATATCAAGACATACACACCCTGCTTTCGACACGGTACTACAATCCAGTACTTAACCTATCACAAACTTAGACGCACCCTGATTTCGGTACGGTATTGCAAGGGAAACTTAACCTATACTTCAACTCACACTCATCACATCAGTCCTGATGTTGGACCCTGCAGTGGGATCCGAAACGTCGGCCAGAGAAGTCACATATACACGGCAGAATACTCCTGAAAACTATACACAGAAGTAATTTCGGATATTTTATACGCACCGTATGTATTACCGAAAAGCGAATCTCGACGTTTCGTTGGATACTTATCCAACGTCATCAGGAGGACGACCTTTACCCGCGGAGGTGGAGGTCGTCCTCCTGATGATGTTGGATAAGTATCCAACGAAACGTCGAGATTCGCTTCTCGGTATTACATACGGTGCGTATAAAATATCCGAAATTACAGTTAAATATGTCTAACGACCGTAATAACAACCTTAACTCTTTAATATACACAGAAGATTGAAGCATGACTTTCACGTAAATATTTATCTAATATAAGCTTCTTCTTCTTCCTTGCACTGTCCCAACTCATTGCCTAGGCAGGCTGCTGGGGTCGGCTCTTCCCGTTCTCGTTCTCGGTGTTGCTTTCATCTAGACCGTTTCTCTGCAATATTTCGGAGCAATGAGTCGTCCAGGAGTTGTGGGTGTTCCTCTGGATGACTCTCCATAGATGTCGACGAAGCTTCATTGACGTTGCCAGTTTTGCCGCGTGGTCTGGTGGTCTCCATCTTACATGTCCGTAAAATACTCGTATGTGAAAAAGTTATGCTTCAGTGCTCTCACTGCGCGCCCCTGGTAAATAACATGGCGCCGGATGGTTAGGGAGTTCATGTTCAAGTTGTGATCAGCGAGCCACACAAAATGTTATTAATTATAATTTTCGAGCGCAGTCATTCTAGTACGATTCTGGTACATACTATCTTGAGCTAACTATTACCAAATAAATATTATCATTTATCAAAGTGTAAAATTCTTTTAATATCTTGGTCAAGACTTACAATTAATTCCGGTCGTTGTGTATAAGTGATTCCAACCAAACAGCGAAACAAAGCGCGATACGCGATATATGTTCGTTGTCGTGGACTGCGCGTGGTGTGGCTGCTGACGTATCTGGTAAAAATATATTACGGGCTAGCAATGGACGTCGGAAGCGCCGTGTAACACTCAGAATGTACATTTTACGATAAGCCTCCACAGCGAAATTAGCAAAACGCCTGTGCGTGACGTATCACCAACGCAAGTGTTCTACATATTGCAAATTACAGGCGCGAGCCATTTATATAAATTAAACTACTACATTTCATATTATGTCGGACATAAAGCAAGAGCATTTATGCTGACTGCAATTGGTATCAATATTTTATGTCTCCGATGAAAGGTATGTGTCCGAATCGACGGAAAAAGTGACAAAGATATTTTTCCCATCTGTCCTGGACGCTCAGAAGTTCAGATCCTCGGTAACCCCGACCTTTGAACTAACACAGATGCTAATAGGACATGGCCTATTCAAGAGTTACCTTCACCGTCTCAAAATAATTAATTTTTTCAATTTCAATTTCAATTTTTCAATTTTTATTTATTACATAATATGTACATTACAAATATTATGTTCAATGCATACATATTATTAACTTACATCTAAAAATATACATATACACATATACATACACATCCATATACACATTTACATAAACACATATGTATACATACATACACATATACATATACATACATACATACACACACATATACATATTGTGTATTAAAATACTAATTTATTATTAAACAATTATTAAACAATTAGAAGTGACCTGTATAATCTGGTCAAAGGTGTAGGAGAATCCTGCTTCGGAAAACCCCCTCAGATACATGGAATATATCAATATCCAAAGCGATCTTGTTCAGCATAGCTGTAGCTTTTCCAACAGGCATAACCATCGGCAGGTTGGTCCTGTATATTGGAATGTGAAACAATCTATGCTGACGATGTCTAAGGTAATTATCAGGAACATGTCTAAGGTAATTAAGGAACAATGTCTAAGGTAATTATCAGGAATGAGGACACATGCCCATGCGAAGGAACTACCATACAAGATGTTTATCACCTGTTGATGTTTTGCCCCATTTTCAGCATACAAAGACGCAAGCTGCAGGCAGCGTGCAGATAGAAGGACGTCAACTGGAAAGACATGGCAACCAAAGTCACTAGGACTTATCACGAGAGGTGTTATCTTTCTTAGAGAATGTAATCAGGACATTAAAAGTAATAAATAACGAATAAAACAAAAGCCTAACGTTATAAGAACGTATAGGAAGGTCCCCTCAGGTCCGACTCTTTTTGAGAGAGGTTTCCCGTGGTTCCCTCTCCACACAGGCAAATGCAAAGGAGTCCCAAGTTCCACGGACAAATCCCTCCCGTTCCAACAAAGCTGGTAGTAGCTAGAGCAGAGTACCTCAACTCCTATTGAGGTACCTTATAAGCCTTGTACATAGCAAGCAAGGCCAAAAATAAGTGTAACTCACATCTAAAAAATATATATGTATTTTATATGACAATATGTGGAGTATAAAAGTACATTTTAAATTAATAATCCTCGGTGACCGCATTCAAAATATTTTTTCATTTTTTTGTATTTTTGCTGCTTTTGCTTTTACACCCCACATATGAGGGGTGTAAAAGCAAAGGCAGCCGATATTCCCTCGAAAGTGTAAAGAATA
Source organism: Agrypnia vestita (assembly GCA_016648135.1). Taxonomy (NCBI): domain Eukaryota; kingdom Metazoa; phylum Arthropoda; class Insecta; order Trichoptera; family Phryganeidae; genus Agrypnia; species Agrypnia vestita. The sequence goes on along the minus strand of JADDOH010007205.1, from coordinate 17,365 downwards.
TTTTCTATTCAAAATTGCATTAAGAAGACTCCCTCGAAGTTTTTTTTACTAATTATGAGACTCTCTGTATATCAATATCAGCACTGAACTGAGAGTATATTAAATTATAGGGAACACATAGTATCCATATATTTTCATTCATAAATTAAAATTTTACTCATGGTGATCTTCGTACAGTAATGATTTGTAGGTATACACTTTGCTACTTCCACGAAACATATATCTAAATTAGCAGTGCGCCTGTGGATGACAAATTACTAACGCAAGTGTTCTACAGATTGCAAATATTACGTTTATAGCGTCAAAAGCAAACTACTACCTAATCATTCCATCTGCACATTTAATTTATGTCACATACTTTAAAATCATATGATATAGTGATCATTTGTCATACTCATCTCTTTCAGGTTAAAACGTCGCATTCTTAATGTCGTATTTCGGACATTGTTTATCATTATTTTCTTTATTTTTACTTTATATTTTCCAGAGCATTAATAATTTGAGCACGGCATCGGCATAAAGAACAAATATGACATTATAAGAAAATATTGTCTCCAAATCAATTTTTAATAGTAATTGCATGCGTTTAATACATATCTCAGCAACAATCAAGAATGCAAAAATAGTAAAGCGAATTATTGTTTTACAATGTGTATTTGTTCGATCTCTCTTTAAATTTTGTGCTAGAAAATCATTTTTATAACGTGATTGTTTTGTTTTGAGAAATACGAAAAAGAAATTGTTCAGGATTAGGAGAAAAAGCACCACTTTGAATATGTCATGAATACAGGATGACGTTTTTAAATATGATTATCTGGCAGTGTTAATTTGACATTTGATTAAAATATTAATTTTAAAACTCTGCTCTTGCTTATCAATTGGTTAGAAATACTTTTAGTCAGTCTTAATAATAACTAAACTAGCCGCTAATACATGAATAATATCGGGACATAGTAATTAATAACGACCCTTGCGTGTAATCTGGCCCGCGCGCTGGTTGCGTGTCACACTCTGATTATTTAATGTTGTAATTAGAGCAAGTTACGGACGTTGCCGACCGACAAACATTAGATAGCCGCTTTCAAGACCTATCAGACATCAATGTCCGCGCAGTAGCTATACCGGCCGTGAAGCGGCTACCGTAGCCGACAGCGTGGCCTTGGCAAGATGCCAATAGTCGCCCGTTGGCCATTGGCATCTACCATCGGCGACAGCAGATTGTTGACACCAATGGCCGCGCGATGGTCACTATCGGCCGCGAAGCGACCACCATAGCCGACCACACTGTCAAGCAGCAAATAAATAGCAATAGCCGCGTAGCTGTAATTGATTTGGTAGCGATTTTTAATTGATTTGGCGATATCTTTAGTATCGTAAAATATTTTCTGTGTATGTTTTAAATCGTTAATACTCTAGAAAAATGGAATGGTACTATAAATGGAAATAATAATAATTATTATAATTGTATATTTTTATATATTTTGATTCTTTGGAATCAAGCATTTTTTTCCATATATCTGAGGGATGCTCATGTTTTAAATTTCTTCAAATCTCTCCAGAATTTCAAGGATACCCCAATGATGAAAATAGATTAACGTTTTAAGTTTAGGAGATTAACGTATTTAATTTAACAGCTTAACATTTTTTCAAAATATATTCCACGTCAGTGTAATCGTAAATAATTAATTATTCTCTAGACAATGACAACTGAAGGATCTAATCTTAAAGATGGGTCTCAGTCTTCTTAAAACGTAATTATATTAAAGTGCCTGAATTATGTATTGATATTAATTGTTTTAAAAATATAAAATTAATGATTTTAAGTTAATACTTTTTAGATATGCCTAAATATAATATATTCAGTAACAGAAAACAAGGAATGAGGAGTTCGGGTGATTTTAATGAGAAAGGTTGAAAAGGAAAAATTAGAAATTAAATGATTTTTATGATATACCTACATAGAAATGGATCAAATTATCAAAGCGTAGTTTTACCTACTGGTGTAGTTTTCTGGGGGTATTTTGCCGTATATTTACATCTTCCTGACTTATATTTCGGACCCCGTTGTAAGGTCCATTATGTGTTGATTAGTCGTTCATAAGCGGCAGAATATCCCACAAAACTATTACCAGAATCTTAATCAAAGAGATGACTCTAGTTTGAAATGTTTATTAATTTAGCTCATATTAACAATTCAATTCCTAAAATAAATTATGGTATGAGGGAATATGTGGGGTATAAAAGCAAAGACAGCAATATCCAAAAAATTAATAAAATGTTTTGAATGCGGTTATCGAGGATAACTAATTTAGAATCTACTGAATTATATATTTTATATATCTATCCATTCTAAAATCATATTTCTCGTAAATGTATAAGCTATATTTCCTATAAAACCTCAAATTCAGTTCATTCTAAATTAATAATACTCGATGACTGCCGCCAATTTTTTTTTGATATTGCCTTTGTTTTTATATCCCACATACTATGATATATAATATGTTTTTATTGTAAAATATTATTTTTTAAGCTACGTATTTAAAAATTTCAGCATTTGTTTTTTTTTTGTCTAAAAAATAGATTTAATTTTGTTAAACTGAAATTGGAAATCATACCATTTGATGGCGTTTTTAAATATCTTTATCAAGCCTTTAATACGTTTGTGTTTTAAAGCAGTTATTATATGTAGAGTTAAGGGATTACACCACAGTGGGAGCGTAAAATTTATGTAGAAATTGGGTCGATTTTTTGACAAGAAGGTATTTAATTTTGAATTTTAAAATTTTATTTTTATAGAAGTCATTTTTTAATAAGAACATGATCTTCTTTTAAAAGTTACATGCCAGTCACGAATGAGAAGTTCTACAAAACGAGACATAACGTGGCAATAGTAAATTGTAATTTTTTTCAAAAATTTTACAATTTACTAATAGCTTTATATGTATTCTTATTAGCGCCACTAAAAAAATAACGAATCACCTCCTTGTAAGAAATCACCCAATTTCTACACAAATTTCAGGCTCCCCGGGTGATGTAACTCCTGAAGAAAAAAATTATAATCAATAAGTTATTTACTCTTCTGGATTAATTACCAAAAGTCTCTCCCCATTTACGCCATTTATAACGGGATTTTTTCCCGTTAGCACCTTCTGGAGAGCTGAGAAACATGAGTCTTGCATTTACCTTAGGGCCGTGGGTGTGGAGCTTTGGTGTACAATTAAATCCGAGACTTGCACCTCGGCAACTCCGTGCCATTACCTTTTTTTTATAAAATAAAATGGGTTGAAACAATTAAAAACCGACATCAATTAACTGCTTAATTTTAACAAAACAGTTTATTTAAAAAAATATAATTATCATCTGTGAAACTACTTAAAAAATTCCATTAATATAAAGATATTTCTAGTGAGACCGGCACGGTCCAACCAAAATTTTATATTTAAATTAAATAGAAATAAACAAAAAATAAAATAAAATACCATGAGCGTAATAGGAACGTGTCAGACAAAAAAATATTATTTGAATTGAAAAGTATGAAAAAATGTGGATTGCTCTATGGACAAAAAATAAAAGTTAATCAATCAATAAAAATGAGAATTACATATAAGGTCGATATATTCACGGAAATCTACAAGGCACCTATAGCTTAGTGGTCAGAGCACCGGCCCCGGAAAGGATGTGACCCGGGTTCGAATCCCGGTAGTAGCCAAATATTTTTTCGTGGATTAGATTTTTCTGTATGTCTCTCTAATTGATTAATTAATTTGGTTTTGAAAAGTATGAGACTATGCTCAATAGACCGTTTCGTCACACCGTTGCGTGTCATGCACGGAGCGTCAATAATAGTAAAATTAATCTAAATTGTTCGCAAAAACACAGGTACTACAACAAGGGTTACCAACCGTACTCTAAAATAGAGTATTGTACTCTATATCATGTAAGCGTACTCCATAATCTATAATACTAATAGAGGACGCTAAAATACTCTTTTTTACACAACGTTTACTATACTAGTGCCAGTCACGCATATATGATGCATACCTATTACCGTAACCAAAAAAGTCGACTATTTACTTTTAATATGCTGGTGCTCCCAAGTTGGAAATCCCTACTCCCCAAGCCACACTCGGACGTTTCTGAACGCAGCCACTAATGTCGATCTGTGATGCCAATGGCACAAGTTGTTTTGAGGTTACGTTTATTTTGTCGCAAGAAAAAGTGAACTTAGAGTTAGAATGTTTGGAGTCGTACAATTATTTTAAAAACAATGAAAAATTGTTATGTGCTGCAAAAGTATCAAAAAAGTTCCTTTTCAAAAATTTTAAATAAATTATGCTCTTTTTTACTCCGCACTCTTTTTTCACCTCCTTTGAATCAGATATACTCTATTTTAGACTATTTCTTCTAATAAAAGTTGGCAACCCTAACTACAACCGAGAGAACGGGAAACGTACGGATAGGACACGCGGATGATACGGAGATGATACGGGGACTTTCCGATCACTATAACCGTTACGCACTGGCATGATACGCTGTTGATACATTCTAGTGGGCGTAGTAGTTCGTATCGTATTACTTTCCGTGCCTGATACGTTCTTATATATAACGGTCATGATATAATACGATTTAGTGGGCAGACACCTTAATGCGTTCAATTTTACATGAATCGGAAGACGTGTAAATTTAAACCATAAACGTTAAATAAACATTTCTGAAAAATTATAAATAATTAAATGACATGTTGATGTTTTTATATTCTTGCCTAAAGACGATTCAATCGTGTCTAAAGACCCAGGCTAGCATATTCAGCGAAATGATTGATACATTTAAGCCATGTATCCACTAGGGGACAAATCGCGAAACATTCCGCGCGGTATGTCGCATCAACATCTACGTTCATGTTTCATGGGGACAATGAGGCGGTCAATTGACGTGTACACACTCACATATCACTTGTCGCGGAAATGTCGCCCGATGAGGTTATGATGACAGCCGCGTATCTATTTACACTTGCCGCCCGATGAGGTTATGATGACAACTGCGTATCATAATATAGTATACTGACGCGCAGCGCGATGTCGTCGTGAGCTCGCTCGGGTACCGTGCGCATGGCAACGTTGCCGCGGCACGTAGAAATGCCCCGCTATGTTGTGTGCGACGTCGCGGAGCAGTGCGTGACGTTGCAACGTCACGTAGACTCTATGTCGCGCGTGGTGTTGAGGGAAAAATTTTCCCCTAGTGAATACATGGCTTTATTATTATTATCATTTGTTTCTACACTTATTCATCCGAATTAGCAATCTTCAAGATGTCCGACTTGACTATTCGTAAGCAGGTCCTCTTTTCTTCATCGCAGATGTTGTAGGCTCCGTGCGATTCGTAAAACTTCACAGCTATCTCGTTTTCCACGAGGACATGCCAGTCTATGCGGGAGCAGCCATTGTCACGAGCCATCTGCAAATTGTTTTAATGGGTAAGTGCGACATCTGGCGAATGTGGCCACAATTATATTATTTGTATTAAGGCGGTAGCTGTCACCCTATCGGCTGTTTTGCAATACAACCAAAATAAATAAAGTGACGGATGAGAAGCTTCTTTTTCATTTCAATCAGACCTTGCGCACTTACACGAAAAAAATGGGAAAGGATGTATTAGAACGACACCTAGCTATTGTCGCAATGATATTATTTGTATCAATGCGAAACCTGTCTGTCGCCTTGATGGTGACATCGATGCAGAAGCATCTCTTTCATTTCAATCAAACCCTGCGATTCATTATGATTAGGGCCCAGTTGTGTCAAGTTGGATTAAAGTAAAAGTTCGTTTAAACTATAGATTTACGATCACCAATCAAATGACCCGTTTCCATAAAAATCTACGGTTTAAACCAGCGGTTCCCAACCTGTGGTACGCGTACCACCGGAGGTACGCGAAAAATAATCAGTAATGGCGGACATAAAAAGTGAAAAAAAAATCAGTCATAAAAATATCATTTAAACTATTGTATTTTTCCTATAATTCATAATTTTAATTAATAATATACAGTACACTTGTTAATATGTGCAATCAATGATCGAAAATCAACAATCAATTTCGTATTTTCGGAGTGCACTTTTAAATTTAGCGCGTTAGCTATCAGTAACTCAAGATGTTTAAAAAACATTATGATATGTAAAGTTCAAATGTCTCATTTTCGTCAGAAAATATAAAACCTTTGGTATTCTAAATTGAGTTCTGGGAAATATAGTCACCCTACAAAATTTATAATGCAAATAGAATAACAAATTTCGCGAAATACAATCATTTTTACGAAGTGGTACAATTAAGCGTGATATACTACCAAGTGGTACGCGAGCCAAAAAATGTTGGGAAACGCTGGTTTAAACGAACTTTTACTTTAATCCAACTTGATCAACCTGGCTTAGCTGTGTTTATTCGTGCACTTTAGTATTTTTTTGACAATATGGTATGTTAATAAAACAAGGTAACGTAGGTAAAAAGGTTTATGTTTAGGAATTCGAGAACTCCAGTTGAAATGCGATATTTTATGGATTATTTATTTATATGGGCATTTTCAACTATAATTATTATTTTTCATAGTATAGCGAGAATAGCAAATAATAACTATAAGAAATTTTAATTAATAAATATTTAGCAATTTTTGGGATTCGGCGAATTTACGAAAATTAAAAATTATTAGGAATGATGTATTATGACAGGTAAAATATGTTTAGTTTTATTTAAGTTTTATTATTTAACGCTAATCATTGTATATTCATTCATAAGGGCAAATGAAAAATCGAAAATGTCTCATCAACTTACTTTACAAAACTCCTTAAACAGCCTGTGGCCGATTTTTTCTCCTCTCAGCTCTGGTTTAACGTAAAAATCTTCCACATACATGGCATGTCCACACCAGCTCGAATAGGCAAAATTTCCGAGGATGTATCCAATTAATTGATTGGTTTTTGTGTTTTCCGCAACCATGCAAACAAATCTTGGAGATTGACAATCAAATCCATCTCGTTCCAGGTCTGAAAACAAAATTAAACATATTTTACAGTAAGTACTTGGTAAGTGTTTATTTTATTTTTAAGCGATAAGATAATTTTCATCATTGGCAACACTGTTTTTACGTCAATGTATTCAATGTATTATGTTATCTAGGTTATCTATGCGTCAATGTCAAAGATTCTCGTGGCACGTGAATATTTTTATTTTGACGTTTGTTTTGAGGTTAAGTGTTCGAATTTGCGGTAGAAGATATTTAATCAAGTACTTAATTAATCTTATTATACAAATATGAGTGATATATACCTTTTGATGTTATTTTTACTCCATCCGGATAGCCTTCGAAGGTCGCCAGTTCCTAAATTAGTATATAATTAGTCCTTCAATATCGCAAAGATTCATGCTACATAAAACATTAAAATAATTTATATAAAAGTGTACAATACCACAATCATATCTATCACAGCTTTCATATCCTCGCGTTTTGCATTTCGAATTATGATTGAAGACATTTTTGACAGCCGGATTTCCAAAAACGGGCGATAATTTTATTATACTACACAGTTGGCGCGTATTGGCTTAAAAGCGGCAAAATCGAACTTCAACCTAATTATATCGATAAACGACCTAGATTATTTTACGTCATGCCAACTACGATAGTAAGTAAGGTGTGCTGATAAGCAGGCAGTCGACTGGATGTGTCGAAATTAACTTGACCAGATTAAAAGCACTTCAGGACTTGCCAAAAAAATGCCGATTTTTGCTGTTGTAAATATTAAAGATGTACTGGCAATGATCCAAGCAATTATAAAAGGAAATTCAGAATGTAAATCAGTTTTATTTTCATAAAATGTAGAGAATATTGACATAATGCTTATTTTTAAACCCCTTTCAGCTCTGGTCGCGAGAATCAGATAGATTTCGTTTATATTTTGAAAGACAACAATATTTTCTATTTAGTGTTATCGTGACACTACCACATTCTTATTTTTTCTAATATGAAGAGTTTTTAAAATTTTTGCACCATCCCCATTTTTAAACAACATGGCTGATCAGGCCATCTGATGAACATATCTGAGATATTTAATCTAAATTTGTTTACACTGAATTTGCTTAACCATGGGGTCCAAAACATTTTTTCAAGGTAAAGTGAACATAAAGTTAAGCAGTAGAGTGATAAACACAATTTGACAACGACACTGCCGATACTGCAGGTAACGTTAAAAAATGGTAAGAATGCGGGAAGCGGGCAATCCTTATTTATTATCAGGAGTCGGCACCGATAAAAATTGATTCGTAAGCAGTAAACATGTAACAAAACGAATTTATTTAGTTAAATACATATTTTATTCAAGTATGAATGATCAATGTGTTCAAACATAACTACGCACTATATTATCGGGGATTCCCCTAACATTGAATGAATGAATTAGTTGAGTTCTCATGTTGTCAATTGTTACTTGTTTCACAGCATAACGTGAGTTCTCTCACCTAGTTTCGTTGGGTTATTAATAAGGTTAGGTGCTCATTTCATGTAGTTTTTTTTTGTAATACATATTGTTCGTTTCATTTTATTTCTGTTGTGTGTAAAAATGTAAACTCTTATAAAATAATTTCAAATTAAATCTAATAACATGACCTCTCGTAAGCGTGAAAAAAGTGATATTTATTTATTTTTTCACCCGGCGGTAACCCCTCAACTGTCATTCAGTTTAATTTCAGGAGCTGTGACATCTTGATTACCAATATACACTGAATTATTATATCCAAAACAGTCCGGGATGGTGCAAGAACTTATTGCCAATGAAGTATTAAAGTTTTGCGAAGCTGAAAAAGCAAATAATGGACCGATATTACCGTTTGACGGATTGACAGATTGAGCGGCCGCCATTACTAATTTGTTTCTTTAGTGTTGCCTGACCAAATTTCTATTAAAGGCTCTGACACCGGTCATCGGATATTCTGTACATTATGTATTGTGTAATAAATTTACACCCTGGCAACTTCTGTTACGCGACAGGGACGCCCTCCCTCGCACACCAATTTATAGTGGTTGCATTCTAAAAGAAATGTGCTTTTTGAACAAAAATTTGCCGGTGGTAAATTTTAATTATTAAATCTCTTAGTAGAGAAAGAACATTGGTGTATTATTTATTACCTAGTTGAATTATTCGTATTCGCCGAATAGTAGGCTTGATATTCGTATTCATGAAAGTATCGTTGCATCACTAATTTATAACCTTTGTTACCTTCTCTTCAAATAAAATTGGTTTTGTTCTTCTTGTGTTTATTTGAATATGTGTCGTATAAGCAAATATCTTGTGCAATCTCCTGTGATTGATTCATGAGATGGAACCTCACACGTGGTGACAGAAGAAAAATATTTTGCTGCATGTGACAGTAGTTGCAAATAATTATGCTTATAGGAAAAAATTATGGATACGTAGTAGTCAGGCGCACCTTACTTTTCTGTAACCGATTTTCATAGTGCGAGACAGCAGAATTTACTGCCCTTTAGTGCGTTATTTATACAGTATGTAAGACCGTGAAGTTAAGTTATACGAGAGACCAGCAAAGATGAGTTCTGATGAAAAATCGTGTATGTCAGGATATGAACTTTCTTAGGGCCGGTCTTATAAACGAAAGACCAAATTTCCGTTAGTCAATCGACAATATACTAACGGATGGCCGTTCGTTTATAAATGTTACCGATGCTCGTCTTATAAAACTTTTTTTACCGTCCGTAAGTATCGCAATATCGCACTGCTCTTGTCTATGATTTTAGAGCTGTCAAAAGCAAATTATATCTCTTTTCTATCTAAAATTTCTCGCTCGCATCAGATTTTTGGGATACTTCCCACAACACTACATTGGTAATAATAGCCTTTAAAACCCCAACTTAGTCTGAGCAGCTAATAATATTGATCCTAGAGCATAGAATCCCGAGGCAACAAGCAATTTTGTAGTTAGTGATAATGTCAGATTCCTACGGATGCGCCTTTTTACATTGTTCCCAATATCTTCTAGAAGCTCATTGACAGCGGACCTAACCTTAAAAAATAATACGTCAATCTGTCATACTTCTGTCAGTTTCAACTAACGGACGGTAAACTGGTGGTTCGACTGTCGGTATCGGCCGTCGGTAAAATTTTACTAAAATTTGATTAACGGATTGTTATAAGACGAAAAAAGTGACGTTTGTATCAAATTTCAGTTTATTTGGTCTGAAATTTAACTAACGGACGTTTATAAGACCGGCCCTTAAAGTATGAGATATCATAAATATTTAATGTAGTAATAGACTGTCTGATCTGTCTTGAGATGCATCCTCAAATTTTTGTACATATTGTCTACAGAGAAGATGATATCCTGGAGAAGCCATCAAGTCTTACATATATGGTATTTATGCCCCTGTTAGTCATTAGCAGAAGTGCATGCCACCAGATAAAAATTATTTTGATTAATAAAAGTTTTTCTTCCCAAAAATAAAATGTTTTTTATTTTTCCCCATAAAAAGCAACCTTTCATATGCATCAACAGTAAGAATGGTATAATTTCACCAAACATATGTACACCAAAAGAAAATACAATGATTTTTATACTATTTGGAGCAGGGTGATCTTCTAAAGTACATTTTATGTGTGTAAAAGAATTTCATCAGCAAAAATTTATTGTCCTTGTTTGTTACACATTGCTTGCCAGATGTAAACGACTAAACTAAAAAAATGTTTTTATTACAAAAAACAAATTTCGTAAAAAGTGTATTTTGGGCTACCGTGTATCACGTATTGCATTTACAAGTATTTTATCAATAAGCTCATAAAATATCAATTTTACATTTCAATAAGAAATGGAATACATTAGCGTTTTTGAAATTTGTTAACTCCAAGCATGATTATACATATTAATAATATTAGATACAAATTATGTACAATTTGATGCTCATTACAACTTTTGGAATATGTGCATTATTTTATTTACTTTAAATCTACTTCATTTACTCAGTGAATTCACTGACTGTGTGTGAAATTGTTATCAACAAGAAAGTAGGTTAAAAAACCTTGCAGGAATACAAAATATCTAATCATTCAAAAATGGTCATCTCCACAATTTTATGTGCATTCATCAGAAACTTGGACAATGAATTTTTTTTATTAGGTTCTATTCAGATTCAATTTAACATATTACGTAATATAATTTTATGTATTATTAACCTTTCCCGTACGGTGCTAAAATTGAAATGCACGTTCCGGTGCTGTGAACTCAGTGTACATGTAGACTTTTTCAATTAAGTGGGATAAATATCATTGTTACATTTTTTACTTATATGTATTTAAAAGTTGATATATGTATAAGCAAATATAAATATGTATAAAATATTGTGTAAAAGTGCTAAAATGAGAAAAACATATGTTCTATTCATCGTTAACGACAGCAGAAAGGCACATTCGACCCGGCCAGCTGCGAAGGTAGGCTATTCGACACACTAGGCTCGGCGCTCCTCTCGGTTTATTGTAATCATTTTATTGCGGTTCGAAGGTCGTTGGAATAAAAGAGCGATTGATTGTTAATGTTTATTCCTCGAACGGAGATAGGCACCGGGAGCAAACGAGATGTACAGGTTAAATTATTAATTATTAATTACAAAAATGGTAAAAATATTGAACACGTATAAAAATGATGAAAAGACCGGACAAAGAGAAAAGTACCGTGGATGCGAGACGTGGACAAAAAAAGTTTTCTAAACAATAACTGCGCTATATGAAACGGATCGAAACTGGTGCACGGCATCATCTAATATGACTCTCTTTGTTCCCATTTGTTTATATTAACCTAATAAAAAAGGGTTCTCGTTACCGGAGGCAGGTAGGTACACGGCGTAGATGAGCTGGGTACCGCTACATATTTACAAAGACATTTACATAATTAAAGACAATTATGTCAATTCGGTTTACAACGCCAAAGATGAAAGATTAACGAAGGAGATTCAGAATATCGCAAACAACGAGACACTTTAATTTATTGGTTGTCCAGGAACCGGTATACCCAAATGACTCATCGACACGCCTGCATTATGTCCTGCAATTAAATCTGTTATCTACAATATCTCTATTTCATCATAGATAAACTTTTATTGTCAGGTCCAGATATTTGATTTTGTGAATGTGTAACATTTGAGGGTATTAACAATTTTCATTGGAGCTTGAACAACTATTTTGAATACATTTAATGATGTCAACATGTGAAAATTGTTCATTATATTATGTGGTCAATAATACCTCTCATAATTCATATTGGTTTGAGAAAAGTATAATAGTAGTATAATAGCACATATTCCAATAATATTGAGGCAATCAATTTCATTATGCTATTCATTATTCGCTAAAGTCGATTCAATGAGGGATCTGGGTGTCATGCTAGATTCTAAACTCACTTTTAGAAACCACTTTGATAATATCACAAACAAGGCATATACTATGTTGGGATTTATCACCAGAATTACTCACGACTTTAAAAATCCTCAAAGTCTAAAAATTCTCTATACATCACTAGTACGAAGTATATTGGAATATTTGTCAGCTTTTTGTTTGCCTTATTACACAACACATGTTATGAGAATCGAGAGAGTGCAGAAAAAGTTTCTACGTATTTTGTCATACAAAGCTGGTCAACACAGCTACGAAGATCGACTTGCCTTTTTCAAGATGCACAAACTTAAGTCCCGACGGAAAACATCCGATCTCGTTGTGCTACACAAGATTCTTAGCGGAGCTATTGATTCTCTCTCTCTATCTGATATAAATTTGCATGTTTAACCCCGTATAAGAAACCCGGAGTTCTTTAGAATAAGCCAACACACTAATAATGTCGGTTACTTTTCTCCCATTACAAGGTTGTGTCGCACATATAATTTGTATTGTGTTGACCCTAACATTGATGCTGATATTCTTGCAGATACCTTATCTTCGTTCAAAAACTCACTCATACACAACATCCATTTTCTAAACGATGACCTGAACCTATAGATCCATTAAATCAATCATTCATTAAATACTAATCGCACTACATTCAAACACAAAATAAACAATACACATAAATGTACATGTAAAATATAATTTATTGCAAAAATACATGTTACTAGAGCGTGCCGAAGACACTTGTAATTAGGATAATGGGCATAGTCTTCACTATAATGTTTATTATCAGAATATCATGTACCTATTATCCTGTTAGTGTCTCTAATAAATAAAAAATTACTTATAATTTTATATGTTGAGTGAAAAATTCAGATGATTTCACACGAGAAAGAATTTTGTATATATGCTACATATTTGCTTTTTGAGAATGTTATATGCGTGACAAAATGCTGCATTTTTAGTGTTGTGGAATTGGAGAACAATGATGTACAAAGCAATCTAAGATAGGCAGTATTCAGTATGTATGACATTTGCTCATTGGAAGAATTCAAACTTTATTTTACTTTCTATCAGGCACGTGCAGTCAGTATATTGAAATAAGCTGTAGGTACCTTAAAAAAAAGGAAAAAAGTCAAATTAAATATTTATTATAGAGAATATTATGATACGATTGTTTGGGATAATATGATTGTAATAGGAATATTGTGAGATTATAGGTATAGTGCGTTTCAAAGTATTAACTGCATGCTTCTGCTTTTCAGCTGTATTATTGTTAGTTGTCCACATGACTGTCAATTTTTTATTGTAAAAAAAATACAACCAAATATGAATATATGTAGAAATTTTTTTTTTTCGTTTAAGTATCTTAAATCATCCGATTTACTCTTATTTTCAGAGAATGTAAAAAAAAAGTTAATTTTCCTTTAATATATGCTTTGTTTGAAAAGAAAATTTGATTTTTTTCAACATCGTCCGAAAATATAAAGCAAACTGAATGATTTAAAACAGTAAAAATATTTTTTGCAGATTCAACAGCAGATTCAAAAGGACTGTCGATATATACAATTTCTAAAATTTGATGTGTGGATGTTCCTAGGGTGGAATTGGTGAATGTTGCATTGTGATAAGTGATCACTAACGCCAGCTCATACAAATCATTAACCTTTAAGACTTCCATACACATTTCCCATATAAATAGCATCGTTTCAGTAAGACTTCTATAATTGATCTGATCATGAAAGTTAATGTCCGTTGAACGGATAGGGCACAAGAAGAAGAAGAGTTCACCCGACGAAGTGTTGGCGAGTGTAACGACCAAGTGTTTTGTAGGTAAGAACTTTGCTGTTTGCAATGTGATTTGGATATAATAAACTGCATTTAACTTCCCTGACAAATCTTTCTTGGATATGAAAAAAAAATCTTGTTTTATATTAAGATACTATCACATCCTTTCAATACAGTCCAATAAACGGCACAACCTCAAGAACACCGAGTTCACCACAAAGAGCTTATTTCCCTCTTTGTTATTCGTAGACTACTTCCGCGCCGCGCATTCACCAGTAGGATGTTTAAGTATCACGAGAAATGGGATCTTGCAACATTTTTCTAATCAATATTTCAATTTAGATTAATATTTAGGTACTTACTATACTAACGTTCAATAGTGGATATAATAATCGTAAGATTGAGCGCTATTTCGGCAATCTCTGACCCGATTTGTTCGAGGTGCGATAGGGTGTAACAGAGCTAGTCCACAATACTTTACAGGTGGATTCTTGCCTTGAATATGAGCCGAAAATGTTCAAGCAACCATGACCTAATATCAATAGTTATGGAGTTATGTAATATTAAAGTTTCCATTTTTTAAAATATTTCTGAGCTATTTTTTACAAAACATCGAAGTATCATTACAGTAACTTAAATTGATTACGAAAAATTTAATAAATTAATAAAAAAAGAAACGATTCCAATTGGAATTGGAAAGTTTTTGTCATTTTATTTTACTTGTATTACATGAAATGAATATTTATTGTTAGATATAAGTTACTATAATGATATTCCAACGTTTTGCAAAAATAAGTCAGAAATATTGAAAAAAAATGCAAACTTTGATAATCCGTATTTCCACGACTATTGATATTAGGTTATAGTTGCTTGAACATTTTCGACTCATAAATAATCAAAGTAGGAATCCACCTGTCAAGTATTATGGACTATCTCTGTTACACCTGTATACAGTAAATGCATCATTCCAGTTATCGTGACTATCTGAGATTTACATCACTATAAAATATACCTACTGTCGATCATTGACGTATTATATCATTGCTGTCGATGAAATAATACATTTTCTGTATATACTATAATGTATAAACAATGTCACGAATCGTAAAAACATTTTGTACCGCGCGCTTATATTATGCATTATTTAAATGTTTTGTCGGACGTCACTGATACTGACAACACTGAAGCGTTGCGTCAAAATCACAACCGATCGGTGATCCGTGTCAGTCACGTACGCGTGTGTAAAAATACTATTAATTTATCATACGAAATGCATCGTGCATTGTAATGCAGTCTATTATACAAGCGCACGTTTTTATTTAATCTTTAAATAAACATGAACGACGAAAGGCTAATTCATCTCGTCAAGACAAACGTCGAGCTGTACGACGTGACCCACCACAAATACGCCGATTTCAACTATAAAGAGCACATTTGGGGACAGATTGCGGAACAACTGAAACAGTCAAGTAATTAAGAAACATGATTATTTAATTAAATATTATGTTTGTATTAAATTCATCTGTGACGAAGCGCTCGGTCCGTGTCCGGTGACGTGAGCGACAGCTGAACGTCCGTGTAATTTTTTGTGTCGCTTCACGACAGTCACGTGACGTCACTGAGGTCACTGATCATCCGGGATATTAACCACTGACTACTTCAGTAAATTTGGCACTGATGGATGACTTTATATTTGTGTAGACGACGTCTACACAAATATAAAGTCTACTAGACGTGGGTATCTAGGTATTTAACGTAGTCCCTGGATTGACTAAAAATTTATATTGAAAGAAAAACACTCGTACATGTACGAAAGCATTGCTATTTCCTTGTATGTAACATATTCATATTATTTGATGACCGTCAATAACGAGACAACCAAGTTGATATTTTGAGATGTTTGCGGTAAAATTGTCTGGCTCCTAACCTAACTAATTTGGTTGTGTTTTGATGTGACGGAAAAGGTTTTTTATTACATTTGAATAAGTCAATATTAATTAAATAGTAGTTATTACCTAATTTGTAGTAGGTACCTAATACCCACGCGACCGCGCAATTCATTTTATGATCCCGCGCAAAGTATAATTCTTCACGCATTTAACTCACAAAATACACGAATATTAGGTACCTACAAAATACAACAACATTTCTTCAAAATATTTATGACACCATAATAATCAATTATGAGCAAAATAATTATTATGAGCATACATGTTCTTGGGATTTAGAAAAACAATTTTAGAGTTCGGTGCCTAATATGGCCTATTGCTTTTTTTAAAAATGTTTTTCTGTTAGTATTCCTTATGTAACTATTACCTACTTAGTAAAATCGTATTTTCTGTCATAATTTTATTTTAAGTAGGTAAACATATATTTTTTTCAGAATATTTGGAGTAGGTATGTTCAAAATTTTCAAGAATCATATCATTTGATAGATGTGGTATTCTATCATGGGTGGATTGTGAACGTTAGATTGTATAAAGTGATCATTTAAACCAGCCGTACGATAGGTCGTAAGCCCTATGAACACCCAAAAGGACTTCCATACCTACTTTACCATATATAAAAAATAGGTTCCTCTCTATGAGACATCTATAATTCTGTAGTATACCTATATCTTGATATATTTTTATTATTTCCCAGAATTTTTACAACAGTTTTTTTTAATGTAGAGTCCCTGATATTTTCCATCCCATAGACAACATTTTTGTATAAATTTAGAGAAACAATAAACTACATAATTATGTATCTCTATGTTGTAAAAATTATAAAACATATTTTTTTATTTAAAATATAATAGAAACCTGAAATGGTTTAGGGATAAAATTTTTACATGATTCAATATAGGAATATAACAATAATATAATTTAGATTCAAAGTCATTCTTTTATAGTTGGCCGCATATATAAAAAAAGCATTTTTGTACATACATATTCTCATGTGGTAGGTACGTTTGGCAATCATTGAAACCCAGTGTCCAATATCTGAATTGTTTTATCTTATCTACATATTTTATGGCTCCTTTAGTACTGCATGACATTTTTTATTACGGCAATTTATTTATTTGTACATGCCATTTAATACCTATAGTTAACCAGCATATACCTATGGTTCAAGTAAAACTTTATATCATTGTCACTAAACACTAGATT